>ONZH01031265.1:0-40251 GCA_900303285.1 Rhinella marina
GTTCAGTCCCCCCCTCCCCTTTCCACATATCTGCATGTGGTGCCCGGGCATTTTGGGGTGCATAATAGGGGTTAGATATTCCCTTTAACCCTTAGGATACCAGAAGTTTTTTTGTTTTTGCATTTTCATTTTTTCTTCCCTATCTTCCTTGAGCCATAACTTTTTTATATTTCCGTTTACATAGCTGTCTTATTTATTGCGGGACAAGTTGTAAAAATCAATTCCTCCACCTTTTTACAGGTTCTACGGCATTCCCTTTGCAGCAAATGGGGTGTGGCAGGGGAGGAGCCAGGGCAGGAGATGGGATGGGCCAGGGGTGGGTACTGGGCGGAGTTAGAGGGCCCAATTTAGATTCTTGCTATGGGGCCCAATGATTTCTATGTACGCCCCTGAGTTGGTGCTTTTATTATTTTGATGAATTTTGATGAATGAGGAATACAGATGAGTACAAATCATGCAAATACTGTAGTGATAACAGGTTTAACCACAGTGCTGAGACGATTAATATGTACTGAAACCTCCCAAAGAGAATAAACCCAAATAAATGCAAAGGCGCAATTAAATACCTTTTGGATTTTATAGTAAAACACAATAAGTTGGAATACAAAAACAGACATCGCAATCATTAACTGGAAAATTACTGTATGCCCGTCGCGTAGAAAGAGGAGTGTATCCCTGCTTGATGCATGTCCCTGTCCCTATGTGTCCCTGTGTGTTTGTCCCTGTTCGTGTGTCCCTGTGTGTCTGCCTGTGTGTGTGTCTGTCTGTCCCTGCGTGTCTCTCCCTGTCCCTGTGTGTCTGCCTGTCCCTATGTGTCTGTCCCTGCGTGTCCCTGTTTTTGTCCCTTTTCCTTTTTTGCTCATTTTGACAGTCTAAATATACTTTGTCTTATTACTATGTGCATTATGAAAATGAACTTGATAACGTCTAAATGCAACAAGACATATTAGGGTCTCCACCCTTCACTTTTATTTACACTGAACAAGTACAATGGAAGGGTGGCACAATGTCAATGATCACTTATAGCTCACTGTGACTCTTATATATATCTCCTATATACAGTGCCTTGCGAAAGTATTTGGCCCAGTGGAACTTTTCAACCTTTTGCCACATTTCAGGCTTCAAACAAAAAGATATCACATTTTAAATTTTTTGGTGAAGAATCAACAACAAGTGGGTCACAATTGTGAAGTGGAACGAAATTTATTAGATCATTTAAACTTTTTTGTAATAATAAAACTGAGGGGCGTGCAAAATTACTTTCAATTCAGAAAACTCACTCCAGAAGTTCATTGAGGATCTCTGAATGATCCAATGTTGTCCTAAATGACTGATGAAGATAAATAGAATCCACCTGTGTGTAATCAAGTCTCCGTATAAATGCACCTGCTCTGTGATAGTCTCAGGGTTCTGCATCATGAAGACCAAGGAACACACCAGGCAGGTCTGTGATACTGTTGAGGAGAAGTATAACCCTTACAGTACCGGCGCCGTACATGTACGGCGCAAAAATCACTGCCGCAAGTACCGGCGCCGTACATGTACGGCGCTCTGATCGGGCGGGTGCAGGAGCTGCGCCCGCCCGATCAGCGGCGGGGGTCCGGCTGTGCCCAAGTGCCGGACCCCTGCTGAATGCGCCAGCATCGGTGAAATAACCGATGCCGGCGCATTAACCCTTCATGTGCCGCGGTCAGCGTTGACCGCGGCACATGCGGTGTGCGGGAGAGAAAAGACTTCAGGATGGCGAGCGGGGTGGCCATCGGGTCCCCGCGCTGCTGTGACGGGGACCCGATGGCTCGGATAGCAGCCCGATGCCTTCCTTAGGCATCGTGGCTGCTATCCCTGCGTTCCTGTGCGATCCAGCCCCCTGGATCGCACAGGAAGCAGGCTGTAAGTGTATTACATTGAGTAATACACTTACAGCCAATGCATTACAATACAAAAGTATTGTAATGCATTGTAAAGGGGATCAGACCCCCAAAAGTTAAAGTGGAAAAAAAAGTTAAAAAATAAAGTTTCCTAAAAAAAAATAATAATAAAAGTTTCAAGTAAAATAAAAAAGCCATTTTCCAAAAAAAAGTTAAAAAAAATTGTAATAAAAAGGTAAAAAAAGAAAGATAAACATATTAGGTATCGCCGCGTCCGTATCGACCGGCTCTATAAAAATATCACATCATCCAGCCCGCCAGGCAAATGCTGGAAAAAATTTTTTAAAAAAACGTGCCAAAACAGACATTTTTTGGTCACCTTCCCTTACAAAAAGTGTAATAGCAGGCGATCAAAAAGGCGTATTTACCCCAAAATGGTACCAATCAAACCGTCATCTTGTCCTGCAAAAACAATACCCTACCTGAGACAATCGCCTGAAAACTGAAAAAAATACGGCTCTTTGAAAATGGCAACACAAAAAAAAGATTTTATTCTGTTCTAAAATGCATCTAATGTGTAAAACTTTCCAAAAATAAAAAAGTTACACATATTGGGTATCGCCGCGTCCGTAACAACCTGCTCTATAAAAATATTACATGAGATGGCCCCCCAGGCGAATGCTGAAAAAAAAATTAAAAAAACCTGCCAAAACAGACATTTTTTGGTCACCTTCCCTTACAAAAAGTGTAATAGCAGGCGATCAAAAAGGCGTATTTACCCCAAAATGGTACCAATCAAACCATCATCTTGTCCCGCAAAAATGATACCCTACCTGAGACAATCGCCTGAAAACTGAAAAAATATGGCTCTTTGAAAATGGCAACACAAAATAATGATTTTATTCTGTTCTAAAATGCATCTAATGTGTAAAACTTTCCAAAAATAAAAAAGTTACACATATTGGGTATCGCCGCGTCCGTAACAACCTGCTCTATAAAAATATTACATGAGATGGCCCCCCAGGTGAATGCTGTAAAAAAATTTTTTTAAAAACTATGCCATAACAGCCATTTTTTTTCACCTTGCCTCACAAAAAGTGTAATAACAGGCGATCAAAAAGTCTTATGTACCCCAAAATGGTACCAATGAAAACATCACCTCGTCCCGCAAAAAATGAGCCTTCACATAAGACAATAACTCAAAAAAATAAAAATCAATGGCTCCCGCAAACCAATCCATCAAAATCTGTGCTGCAAAATCCATATGGCGCTCCTTCTGTTCTGAGTCCTGCCATGTGCCCCCACAGAAGTTTACCACCACATATGGGGTGTTGCCGTATTCAGGAGAAAATGGGGAACAAATTATGGGTGCTTTTCTCCTGTTACCCCTTGTGAATATGAAAAATTTGGGGCTAAAGCAACATTTTTATTGGAAGAAATGAAACTTTTCATTTTCACAGCCAAGTGTTTCCAAATTCCATAAAACACTTAGGGGGTCAAAGTGGCCAGTACCCCCCTTAATATATTCTTTGAAGGGTATAGTTTCCAAAATGGGGTCACTTTTTGAGAGTTTCCACTGTAGGGGTACGTCAGGATCTGTCAATTACAAAATGGTGCCTAAAAACCATTCTAGCAAAATCTGCCTCCAAAATCCATATGGCGCTCCTTTCCTTCTGACCACTGCCACAAACCCATAGAGAGGTTTACCACCACATATAGGGTATTTCTGTAAACTGCAGAATCAGAGTAATGTATATTGAGGTTTAGTTTGCTGTTAACCCTTGCTGTTTTGCAAGAAAAAAATTATTAACATGAATAATCTACCAAAAAAGTGAAATTTTGAAATTTCACCTCCATTTTCAATTAATTCTTGTGGAACACCTCAAGGGTTAACAAAGTTTGTAACAGCAGTCTTTTATAATTTGAGGGGTGTAGTTTCTAAAATGGGGTCATTTATGGGTGGTTTCCATTATGTAAGCCCCTCAAAATCACTTTATATCTGAATTGGTGCTTAAAAAAATGGTTTTGGAAATTTTGTTGAAAATTTGAAAAATGGCTTCTAAACTTCTAAGCCCTCTAACATCCCAAAAAAGTAAAATGACATTTATAAAATGATGCCAACATAAAGTATACATATGGGGAATGTAAAATAATAACTATTTTTGGAGGTATTACTATGTATTTTGAAAGTAGATAAACTGAAATTTTGAAATTTGCAAATTTTTCCAAATTTTTGGTAAATTTGGTATTTTTTAATAAATAAAAATAAAATATTTTGCCACAAATTTACTACTATCGTGAAGCACAATATGTGACGAGAAAACAATCTTAGAATGGCCTGGATAAGTAAAAGCGTTCCAAAGTGATTACCACATAAAGTGACACATGTCAGATTTGCAAAAAACGGTCTGGGATTTGAGGTGAAAAGTGGCCCGGTACTGAAAGGGTTAAAGCCGTATTTGGATACCAAAAGATTTCCCAAGCTTTAAACATCCCAAGGAGCACTGTGCAAGCGATCATATTGAAATGGAAGGAGTATCAGACCACTGCAAATCTACCAAGACCCGGCCATCCCTTTAAACTTTCATCTCAAACAAGGAGAAGACTGATCAGAGATGCAGCCAAGAAGCCCATGTTCACTCTGGATGAACTGCAGAGATCTACAGCTGAGGTGGCAGAGTCTGTCCATAGGACAACAATCAGTCGAACACTTCACAAATCTGGCCTTTATGGAAGTGGCAAGAAGAATTTCTCAAAGATATCCATAGAAAGTCTCGTTTACAGTTTGCCACAAGCCACCTGGGAGACACACCAAACAAGTGGAAGAAGGTGCTCTGGTCAGATGAAACCAAAATCCAACTTTTTGGAAACAATGCAAAACGATATGTTTGGCGTAAAAGCAACACAGCTCATCACCCTGAACACACCATCCCCACTGTCAAACATGGTGGTGGCATGGTTAAAATTGATGGGAAGATGGATGGAGCCAAATACAGGACCATTCTGGATGAAAACCTGTTGGAGTCTGCAAAAGACCTGAGACTAGGATGGAGATTTATCTTCCAATAAGACAATGATCCCAAACATAAAGCAAAATCTACAATGGAATGGTTCAAAAATAAATGTATCCAGGTCTTAGAATGGCCAAGTCAAAGTCCAGACCTGAATCCAATTGAGAATATGTGGAAAAAGCTGAAAACTGCTGTTCACAAACGCTCTCCATCCAACCTCAAAGAGCTTGAGCTGTTTTGCAAGGAAGAATGGGCAAGAATTTCAGTCTCTAGATGTGCAAAACTGATAGAGACATACCCCAAGCGACTTGCAGCTGTAATCGTAGCAAAAGGTGGCACAACAAAGTATTAATGCAAGGGGGCCGAATGATTTTGCACGCCCCACTTTTCAGTTTTATTATTACAAAAAAGTTTAAATGATCCAATAAATTTTGTTCCACTTCACAATTGTGACCCACTTGTTGATTCTTCACCAAAAATGTAAAATGTTATATCTTTTTGTTTGAAGCCTGAAATGTGGCAAAAGGTTGAAAAGTTCCAGGCGGCCAAATACTTTCGCAAGGCACTGTATATTAGGGGGCATTGATTATAAAATGCCGGTCTCAATCTGTGGCCCGCTGGCATCATATGCACCACAATTACTAAGTGGCACACACACACACTCTGTAGTGTATCTTGGGCTGTCCACATGCCAGAATTGACATCTACACCAGATCCTAGATATCAGGCAGGGGCGGGCTGGGCCGGGGGGCAGGAGGGCACATGCCATCCGGGCCGGTGGATGTCAGGGCCGCCGCGGCTCCTGAACTCAATTGTATCTGCATCCACTAAATGCAGATACAATTGTGCCTGCAGCAGCCAGCGTCGGCGAAACAAGGGAACCTCTGGTTCCCTGCTCCGCTATTCCCGGTGGCCGACGCACTAATGTGACGTAGGCGGCGCGATGACATCATCGCGCCACCTGGCACGTTCCTTGGGAGCAGACCCACCAAAAGAGGCCGGGTCTGCATCGTGGGACTGCGCCTAGACAGGTAAGTATAAACTGCCCTGCCCCTATACTCTCTATATGCAGCACTAACCCTAATACTGGCCCCTTCCTCCCTATTACTGACCCCCAATACTGG
The DNA here is from genome assembly GCA_900303285.1 of Rhinella marina. Lineage (NCBI taxonomy): Eukaryota > Metazoa > Chordata > Amphibia > Anura > Bufonidae > Rhinella > Rhinella marina. The sequence continues at coordinate 6,004 of ONZH01031265.1, forward strand.
CCCTGCCTTACCTTAACGCTAATACTGGTCCTTGCCCACCTAGTACTGACCACCAATACAGGCCCTGCGTTACCCCTAACCCTAATACTGGCCCCTGACCCCCAATACTGACCCTGCATTGACCCATAACCCTAATATAGGCCCCTGACCCCTAATACTGGCCCTGCCTGACCCATAACCCTAGTACTGGCCCCTGACCTCTTATATTGGCCCCTGACCCCTTCCCTAGTACTGACCTCTAACCTTGGACCCCTAACCCTGATACTAGCCCCTTACCCCCTAGTACTGACCCCTAATACTGGCCCCGCCTGACCCCCTAATACTGGCCCTGTCTCACCCCTAACCCTAGTACTGGCCCCTGACCCCTACCCTAGTACTGACCTCTAACCCTGGACCTCTAACCCTAATACTGACACCTAATCCTGTCCCTAACCCGAATATTGACTGCTAACCCTAATACTGACCCCTAATACTTTCCCTAACTCTAATACTACACCATACTGACCCCTAACCCTACTACTGACCCCTAACCTTGAGGCTACATTCACATGACCATATGTGTTTTGAGGTCCACAAATTGCGGATCCACAAAACACCAATACTGGCCGTGTGCGTTCCACATTTTGTGGAACACACATGTCCAGCCCTAAGATAGAAATGCCTGTTCTTGTCTGCGATTGTGGTCAAGAATAAAACATACTCTATTTTTTTTTGCGTTGCTTGCGGAACTACGGATTTGCAGCCCCGTTGAAGTGAATGGAAATACGGTTGTTTGAATGTACCCTAGTGCTGCCTCTAACCCCAGTACTGGCCCCTAACTGACCCTAATCCCAATACTGGCCCTAAGGGTGCATTCAGGCGACCATATTTCTGAGTCTGAATCCTTTCCACAATTTTGCTGAACGGGTGCCGACCCATTCATTTCAATGGGGCCGCAAAAGATGTGGACAGCACACCATGCACTGTCCGCATACGTAGTTCCGTTCCCCCCCCCAAAAAAAATATAGAGCATATGTCCTATTCTTGTCAGCAAGAATAGGCATTTCTATATAGGGCTGGCACTGTGCGTTCTGCAAAATGTGGAACGCACAAGGCCATTATTTGTGTATTGTGGATCCACAATTTGGGGACTGCAAAACACTTTCGGTTGTCGGAATGTAGCTTTATGCTAATACTACGCCTAACCTTAATACTGGCCCCTAACCCCAATACTGACCCCTAACCCCAATATTGGCCCCTAACCCCAATACTGACCCCTAACCCCAATACTGGCCCTTAACTCTAACACAGTGACCATAATATATGACTGTCCACATATATCTGTACACACTACATCTTTCATACCTCACACCAGACATATACACACAGAGTACTGATATGTCAGGTACAAGGTATAATAGATGCAGTGGGTAAACGTATATAGTATAATATCTTTTGAGAAGAAATGTCCGGAAAAGTCCAGATTCGCTTTATTTGTCCAAAAAAGACAGACTTACACATAAAGTGGCAGGGGTGCGGTAACGCTACACAAGTGCTGCAGAGCGGCGATGGCCGTTTTGCGCGAGATGCGCTTCCTCTGGCCTCTCTAGACTCCTGAAACAAGTGCATCGTCTCTTAACCAGGAGTGCCAGCCCCCAGCTGACATAAGCACAAGCAGCAAGGGGGAGAGGGGTTGCACTAGCTGCTCAGACTATTAAAAACATGTATATAACCATATAAATGCAGATGTGCGACAAACTAATGCTTAAAGGAATACACTCAAATCATTTTTATGATTAAGACCTAACGGTCCTAGTGCATTGGTTCTAATGATCCAGCTGGCTTCTCTGCAAAGTAATGCTGTATGTCTGCTGCCCCCTCTGGGCATATTGGGAATTGTTTCTATCCCTGCAAATGAAAGAATCCTAGCGTTGCCTGTATGGATCTGTCTTACATGCAGGGCCGGTTTTAGACAAAGTGTGGCCCTGGGCAAAATTGAAAGTGGGGCCCTAAATCCTGAAATATTGGACCAGATGTCCGATAGGATTTTGTAGGCACAAACAGCGGTTACAACCACAGCACTGATTGTAGACTGCCAAATTATATCTCTTTAGGCTTTCCACTGTAAGCTGCTGATCCTGCAGCCTCTTTGGGTATGCTCACAGTATTTTCTGTGCTTAAAAAAACCTAATGCAGAATCCACATCAGGTTTTTTTTGGTGCAGTTTTGCTGTGAATTAATGCTCATTTTCCAAGGGAATTCTGGACATAGAACCTGCATGAGTAATGGACAGGGCACTTCTTTTTTTCCATGGTGCAGTTTAATAAACCACAAGCAGAAAAAAAAGGGTCATTCCATCCGAGCCCTGAAATGAAGGGAGAGCACAGTGTGCATGTATGTCATCCTCCATTATGTTATGATAAGTGGCTGATCACTGGCAATTCCACAGCAATGAACTATTATGGGGGATCTGTGGATGACACTGTTATGGGGGATCTGTGGATGACACTGTTATGGAAGATCTGTGGATGACACTGTTATGGAAGATCTGTGGATGACACAGTTATGGGGGATCTGTGGATGACACAGTTGGATGACACAGTTATGGGGGATCTGTGGATGACACTGTTATGGGGGATCTGTGGATGACACTGTTATGGGGGATCTGTGGATGACACTGTTATGGGGGATCTGTGGATGACACTGTTAGGGCAGAGGGGGCGCGGGGGGATGGCAGAGGGGGCGCGAGGAGCTGACAGAGGGCGTGCAGGGAGATGACAGAGCTCATAGAGGGGGCTCAAGGGAGAGCAGTGACCATCAGTACATGAGGTTAGTACAGGGCTGTTACAATAAGAGTGGTGTGACCCAAGCAGCCCTGCACCCCCCTCTTCCACCTACACTTTCTGGATGGACTTACCTGCTGGAGAGGGAACAGGCAGGGTCCTGGGAGCCCCCTGCAGTTCAGGATCTGAGGTCTGGGGGTCCGATGCAGTTGAAGGCCCAGTCACCCCAGCATGGTTTGGGCCTTGCAGCCTGGAGCAAAGGATTTGGGGCGGGGGCGGAGCTATGTTAGCTCCGCCCACACAGAACGTCCTGATGCCAGACTTTGGCAGGAGGATCTAATGTTGTGGAGGTAAGACAGGGAGAGGGGGAGATTGTGCAAGGAGGAAGGGGGGGTGGAAATGGGGGGGGGGTGTTCAGCAGCAGAACGCTGCAGCACCTTAGGAAATAAATAAATAAAAGAACTGAATAAAAAAAAAGACTCCTAACAGCAGGGGGCCCCTCTGTTTGCCCCCCCCCCCCCCCAACGCCGGCCCTGCTTACATGTTCGATTAAACGAGGACATCCTTAAGATTAAAAGAGGACAGAACTAAAGTGCTCCTTAATTCTTTCGAAAAGGGGTCTGATCGTTTGCCTATATAAAATAAACCACAGGGGCATGTTATCATACAGTATATACTAAATATTTTGTCCTACAAGTGATCAGCTGTGTAACATTATGTTCAATGCCACCAAAACGCAGTGATTTACTCTGTAAGTTATACTGGCAAAACGAGCAGCTCCCACATCTATGATTACCTCTAGGTGCAAAGTCCCTAATCCACATCTTGGGTTGTAGTAGCTGGTATTGGGTCTGCCACTGAACCCATCTCTGAATATGTTGATTGGCTTCTGCGTCCTTTACTTAAAGATATACCTTCCTATCTGAGAGACACAAATGACTTCCTCCTGTCCCTGAAATCTTTTCGATGGCAGGAGGGATATCATTTGGTCTCTCTTGAAGTTGAAAGTTTGTATACCCGTATTCCTCATGACATGGGGGCATCATGTGCGAAAGGGGTTCTGGAAAAGACAGATCGCAGCCAGTATTTCATTCAGTTTATAGAGGAGGCGCTCCATCTTATATTATCTAATAATTGTTTTAGATTTGGGGAACAGTGGTACAGACAGAGATATGGCACTGCGATGGGGACGCCGGTAGCATGCACTCTCGCCAATATATACTTGGCCTGTCTTGAGGATAGATTCATCTATTCCTTGAATAATCCTTTTTTCGTTACATTCAACTATACTTACGTTATATAGATGACGTGTTTGTAGTCTAGTCAGGCACAGAACACCAGTTCAGTGAATTCGTAGATTACCTTAATAAGTCAAATAATATGAACATGAGGTTCACTCATAAGTTTAGGGGTCAAAAAATTGAGTTTTTGGATGTTGCTGTTGTGGTGCAGGATGGTGACTTGGTCACCCGTGGCTACAGAAAGCCTATGGCGACCAACTCCCTCCTGCACTACAACAGCTTCCATTCACGACATGTAAAACAGGCTGTTCCCTATGGCCAATTTTTAAGATTGAGAAGGATTAATAGTCTGGAAGCAGACTACCTAGCTCAGGCCAAAGAACTAAAAGAGCGCCTATTAGCAAGAGGATACCCTTCCGAGGTGTTGCATCGGACTATGCTTGAAGTGTTAAGATTTTCACAGGAAGATTTGTTGTTTAAAAGAACTATTGATACTAAGACAAAGAACAAGCAAAACAGATTTGTTTTTTCCTTCAAGTATAGCCCCATGGCAGACATGATACAGAAGGTGATTAATCACAATTGGGATATTTTAAGTAGATATAATACTCAGAGGGATATTACCCAACAAGAACCTATCATCGCATTCAGGCGGAGTCACACTTTAAAGGACAGGCTGGTACAGAGTAGATACATAGATAGGAAACCCAACATGTGGATTAGGGACTTTGTACCTAGAGGTAATCATAGATGTGGGAGCTGCTCGTTTTGCCAGTATAACTTACAGAGTAAATCACTGCGTTTTGGTGGCATTGAACATAATGTTACACAGCTGATTACTTGTAGGACAAAATATGTAGTATATATGATAACATGCCCCTGTGGTTTATTTTATATAGGCAAAACGATCAGACCCCTTTTCGAAAGAATTAGGGAGCACTTTAGTTCTGTGGTGTCAGGTAAAGGATGTCCTCGTTTAATCGAACATGTAAGGCAGATCCATACAGGCAACGGTAGGATTCTTTCATTTGCAGGGATAGAAACAATTCCCAATATGCCCAGAGGGGGCAGCAGACATAGAGCATTACTTTGCAGAGAAGCCAGCTGGATCATTAGAACCAATGCACTAGGACCGTTAGGTCTTAATGATAAAAATGATTTGAGTGTATTCCTTTAAGCATTAGTTTGTCGCACATCTGCATTTCTATGATTATATACATGTTTTTAATAGTCTGAGCAGCTAGTGCAACCCCTCCCCCCCCTTGCTGCTTGTACTCATGTCAGCTGGGGGCCGGCACTCCTGATGCACTTGTTTCAGGAGTCTAGAGAGGCCAGATGAAGCGCATCTCGCGTGAAACGGCTGTCGCCGCGCTGCAGCACTTGTGTAGCGTTACCGCACCCCTGCCACTTTATGTGTAAGTCTGTCTTTTTTGGACAAATAAAGCGAATCTGGACTTTTCGGGTGAGTGCCATCTTCATTTCTTCTCAAAAGATATTGTTCATGGACTGTTTTGGATTGAGCACCACCTGTGTCCTCTAGAAGTTTTTGTGCAGCCATCTCTATGTTCGTTTAAGTTGGTGTTTTTTGGCAGTGCCATCCATGCTTTTGTTTCTTTTTTCCCTACAAATGTATATAGTATATACAGCAGTGTACTGATATGTGAGGTACGAGGTATAATACATGCAGTGTGTACAGGTATATAGTATACAACGCAGTGTACTCATGTGAGGTACAAGGTGTAAATTATTCATCGCACCTGCCATGTCAGTACACTGCTGTATATAAAATATATCTGTACACACTGCATCTAATATATGTCACACTTCACATATCAGTACACTGCTGTATATGCTATATATGTGTATATACTGCATATATTATAAAAGTATAATAGATGCAGTGTGTACAGGTATATAGTATATACGGCAGTGTACTGATATGTGAATTACGAGGTATAATAGATGCAGTGTGTACAGGTATATAGTATAGACAGCATTATACTGACATGGGAGGTGCGATTAATAATTTACACCTCGTACACTGCTTTGTATACTATATACCTGTACACACTGCATGTATTATACCTCGTACCTCACATATCAGTACACTGCTGTATATACTATATATCTGTACACACTGCATCTAATATACGTCCTACTTCACATATCAGTACACTGCTGTATATGCTATATATCTGTATATACTGCATATATTATAAAAGTATAATAGATGCAGAGTTTACAGATATATAATATATACAGCAGTGTACTGATATGTGAGGTAGGAAGTATAATAGATGCAGTGTGTACAGATATATAGTATATACAGCAGTGTACTGATATATGAGGTATAATAGATGCAGTGTGTGCAGATATATAGTATATAAAGCAGTGTACTGATATGTGAGATACGAGGTATAATAGATCCAGTGTGTACAGGTATATAGCATATACAGCAGTGTACTGATATGTGAGGTATGATAGATGCAGTGTGTACAGGTATATAGTATATACAGCAGTGTACTGATATGTGAGGTATGAGGTATAATAGATGTAGTGTGTACAGGTATATAGTATATACAGCAGTGTACTGATATGTGAGGTACGAGGTATAATAGATGCAGTGTGTATAGATATATATTATATACACTGCTGTATATACTCTATATACCCACTGCATCTAGCTTGTCATGTGACCGTCAGCAACTTGTAGCCAGTGACGTCTCACCCACTGCATTCTAGCTTTTACCAAGTATTATAATACAGTGTGTGTACCCTGTATTCAGGGTGCACTCAGAAGAGGCACTATACATAAAGGGGGCACACTGAAGGGGCACTATACAAAAAGGGGCACATATAAGAGGTACTTTTTATAAGGGGCACCAAGCATGTGGCACTAGCATTAGGGGCACAGAGCATGTGGCACTATATACAGAGGGCACAGAGCATGTAGCACTATACACAGAGGGCACAGAGCATGTGGCACTATACATAGAGGGCACAGAGAATGTGGCTGGTGTGTAGCACTAATGCTGCTGTTATATTCAGGGCACAGCATGTGGCACTAAGATGAGTTTGTGTCAGTATGCAGAGTGCCAATGTGTTGGTAAAGCGTGAAGCTGAAGAGATCTTCTTGGCAAAATCTGCAGAGCTGAATTGTGGCTGGGAGATGTTATCATGGTGGTCTGAACCAGATGGGGAAGAACTCAGGAGAAGACGTCACCTGTAAGTCACTAAATGGAAGTGATTATTCTGCTACTGACTGTGTATGATGGGAGCTGTAGTCACCTGGATGAGCTACAGCTTATGATGGGTGGTGGCATGCTGTTTTGCACATCAATAACTCCCAGCATCCCTTTACACTTGTTCAGGCCATACTGGGAGCTGTAGTTTCACACCGTACAAGGTCATATGGCGAGGGCTGACCTGACTACTCAGATGGTATCTGTACTAAACATTTGAAATCTGGTGATGTATTTATGTATTGAACTTGGTTCTGGTGTTGTATTTATGCATTGAACTTGGTTCTGGTGCTGTATTTATGTAGAGAACTTGTTTCTGGTGCTGTATTTATGTAGAGAACTTGTTTCTGGTGCTGTATTTATGTAGAGAACTTGGTTCTGGTGCTGTATTTATGTAGAGAACTTGGTTCTGGTGATGTATTTATGTAGAGAACTTGGTTCTGGTACTATATTTATGTAGAGAACTTGGTTCTGGTGCTGTATTTATGTGGAAAAACTTGGTTCTGGTGATGTATTTATGTAGAGAACTTAGTTCTGGTACTGTATTTATGTAGAGAACTTGGTTCTGGTGCTGTATTTGACTTATGGGTTTGGTTCTGGTGCCGTATTAATGCAGTGAACTTGGTTCTGGTGCTTGGTTTGATTTCTAGGTTTGGTTCTGGTGCTGTGCGTATGTAGTGATTTTAGTTCTTGCTCTGTATTTCTGTGTTAAACATACATCTGATGCCATACGTCTAATACTATCCATTCACATATGTGTTTGGGTCACAGATTCTGTTAAAAAGACCGGACAGAAAAGTTCTGCATGCCAGACTTTTTTGTTCGGTAAAGGAGCAGCATCCTGAGCAGACCCCATTATAGCCAATGGAGTCTCTTCAGCTCAGGAGTTGGTAAATCTGGCCCTCTAATGATCAGGCTGTTGCTATGGACTCAGTCATGTCATGTATCCAGGGGCGTAGCTAACTGCTCATGGGCCCTGGTGCAAGAGTTCAGCTTGGGCCCCCTTCCCTCTGTGCTTTGTGTGTCTTCTTATGCAGCAGAAGGGTCTTTGGGCCCCCTCAGGCTCCTGGGCCCAGTAGCGACTGCTACCTCTGCACCCCCTATAGCTACGCCCCTGCATGTATCTGGGATCCAACATGAAAACACAACTAGCTGGCGCTTTTAATGATTTAAAGCCCATTTACCTATACCGCCTTTATATGGTAGGCGGAGTTAAACAGGTTAAGGGTGGGCCGCTACACATGGGCCAGTGCTGTGTGCTTTCCCCCCAGGCTAAAATTTGCCATCCAGCCCCTGATATCAGGTATAATTTACGGCAGTTTAAATTACAATTAATGTGCTGGATTGCATAGGTCCCATGCTGCTCCACGACGTCCATTTTTTTTAAAGCAGCAAGAACTGCACAAAACGCATGGAAACTTGCACATTTTTGTGCAGATGGAATTTGCACAAAAATGTTAGACTTTTTGATACCAGAAAACATATGGTTTTAATAAATGTGCCCCACATTATGTCTAGGTGGTTGGGACCGTAAAACATGTAATACTAATGGTATGTTGGTTTGAAACTGCTGGAAAGTGAAGAAAAGGAATATAGAATATATCAACATGGCTTCATGAGGGATTGGTCATGTCAAACCAATTTAATCAGTTTCTATGAGGAGGTAAGTTCTAGACTTGACCGTGGCGAATCAATGGATGTCGTATAGCTGGACTTCTCCAAAGCATTTGACACGGTACCACATAAAAGTTTAGTATATAAAATTAAAATGCTTGGACTGGGAGAAAATGTCTGTATGTGGGTAAGCAACTGGCTCAGTGATAGAAAACAGAGGGTGGTTATTAACGGTACATACTCAGATTGGGTCACTGTCACTAGTGAGGTACCACAGGGTCAGTATTGGGCCCTATTCTCTTCAATATATTTATTAATGATCTTGTAGAAGGCTTGTACAATAAAATATAAATTTTTGCAGATGACACTAAACAGTGGGAGGCTTGGGCAGAGAAGTGGCAGATGAGGTTTAACACTGACAAATGTAAGGTTATGCATATGGAAAGGAATAATGCAAAAATGCAATAATAAAAATTAGGGTTATTCACTTTAGAAAAAAGACGACTGAGGGGAGATCTAATAACTATGTATAAATATATCAGGGATCAGTACAGAGATCTCTCCCGTGATCTATTTATCCCCAGGACTATTACTGTGACAAGGGGACATCTTCTGCGCCTGGAGGAAAGAAGGTTTGTACACAAACATAGAAGAGGATTCTTTACGGTAAGAGCAGTGAGACTATGGAACTCTCTGCCTGAGGAGGTGGTGATGGTAAGTTCACTAAAAGAGTTCAAGAGGGACCTTGATGTATTTCTGGAGGGTAATAATATTACAGGTTATAGTTACTAGAGATGGGTCGTTGATCCAGGGAGTTAATCTGATTTCCTGATTGGAGTCAGGAAGGAATTTTTTTCCCCTAAAGTGTGGAACATTGGCTTCTACCTCACAGGTTTTTTTTTGCCTTCCTCGGGATCAACTTGTAGGAAAACAGGCCGAATTGGATGGACAGATGTCTTTTTTTGGCCTTATAAACTATGTTACTATGTTACTAGAATGGTCTTGCAGTTTTTAGTGGAATCTGGATGTGTGAGCAATGGGAAATGAATTAGATTACAATGAGCAAATGTTATAATTTTCTAGTCCAAACTGGACTCATCATTAGTAGAGATGATGAATTTTTCAAAAATTCGATTTGGTCTGTTCGCTGAATTTTCTAAAACGATTTGATCCAAAGTAATTTGTGGCAAATCACATTAAAAAGTCTATTTCCTGGCTGCAGAGAGCCTGTATAGTGGTTTAGAACACGGTGCCTTGCAGTAACACACACAGGGAGTCTGCTTATGTGCACACATAACGTATTTGGGCAGTTATGCAGCCATAACTGACCACATAACTCAAGTGTGAATTCAGGCTTACAGGTAAATGTTAGCGCTGGGTATAAAGAACCGTGCAGAGGCCCAAGATTCCACATAGATTGCTAGAGAACCTGTTCTATTAAATTCTTATACAAGTAGAGCCCCCCCCTCCCGACAGAGTGGAGTGGGAGTCAGCAGTAAGTTTGTATTGACATCACTGATTATTTTGCCCTTCCTCTGATTCATCAGAACAATGACTCCCAAAAAAGGGATCCTGTCTATGGAGCATCCGCCTTCACTGGGTCAGCATTTGGTCAGTTATCTATCAGTATTGCTAAAGCCAAAAAAAAACAAAAAAACAGGAGTGGATCCAAAACAGAGATGACATGTGAATTGAACATTTGCATGTCTTCTGTGTTTTGTACCCTCTCCTGCTATTGGCTACCAAATCATAAGCCAATTCTAATGGAACCATGTCATACAGGCCTTACAGCTGCTACATAGATAGGATCTGTTGTGGGTCTCATTTTCCCTTTCTTCTGAGGGTGTGGGGAGGGTAGAAACAGCATGAGAAGTCCACAGAGTAGCCCAATGACAGAGTCTGTAGGAGGCAGCAGCAGCAGGAGGAGGCCACAGAATGGTACAATGACAGTGTGGAGGTGGCAGCAGCACCAGGAGCCCACAGAGTGGGACAATGACAGAATGTGGAGGTGGCAGGAGCATCAGGAGGTCACAGAGTGACACAATAACAGTATGGAGGTGGCAGCAGGAGGAGGCCACAGAGTGGCACAATGACAGAGCATGGAGGTGGCGACAGTAGAAGCATCAGGAGGCCACAGAGTGGCACAATGAAAGAGAATGGAAGTGGTAGCAGCAGCATCAGAAAGCCACAGAGTGGAAAAATGACAGAGTGTGGAAGTGGCGGCAGCAGTATCATCATGAGGCCACAGAGTGGCACAATGACAGAGTGGTGAAGTGGCAGCAGCATGAGGAGACCACAGAGTGGCACAGTGACAGAGTAGTGAAGTGGCGGCAGCAGCATCATCATAAGGCCACAGAGTGGCAAAATGACAGATTGTGGAAGTGGCAGCAGTGTGGAGGTGGCGGTGGCAGCATCATCAGAAGGTCACAGAGTGGCATAATGACAGAGCATGAAGGTGGAGGCAGTAGAAGCATCAGGAGGTCACAGAGTGGAACAATGACAGAGAGTGGAGGTGGCGGCAGTAGCAGCATCAGGAGGTCACAGAATGGCACAATGAAAAAGCACGGAAGTGGCAGCAGCATCATCAGGAGGCCACAGAGTGGCACAATGACAAAGTGGTAAAGTGGCAGCAGCATGAGAAGACCACAGAGTGACACTGTGACAAAGTATGGAGGTGGCGGCAGTAGCAGCATCAGAAGGTCACAGAGTGACACGACAGAGTGTGGAAGTGGTAGCAGCATCATCATCAGGAGGCCACAGAGTGGCACAATTACAGTGCGTGGAAGCAGCAGCAGCAGCATCATCAGGAGGCCACAGAGTAGCACAATGACAGAGCAGCCAAGGGTAAAGTTCCTATCATCACTAAGGTCTGTTTTTGAGGAAATGATGTAGAACAAGTGTCGATTGTTGTCAACTTTGACCTGCTTGTGACTGCAGAAAGTCTGACTAAGTGGCAAGGTGACATAATGTGGAGGTGGAACACAGGGGAGTACCTCTGCCCCGCTTGGATCATCAAGAAATCTTTTATGTCCTTTCTCTGTTCATACAGTCGATTCAACATATGGAGGGTGGAATTCCAACGGATGGAAACACTGCATATCAGCCTATGTCGAGGGACGCCGTTCTGCCGCAGATGGGTCGAAGACTTCAAGATCCACTTGACAACTAGATTGAACATGAGCGCCATGCAGGGCGCATGGCACAGAATTCCTTGATGCTGTGTCGACATCATGCCGACGCTGCCGTGCACTTTGGCAGACACCAACAGTCTCAAGGGCTGGCCCACATTCTGTTCTACATATTTGTGAAGGGCTAGTACTTCCACAAAGAAATGACAGCTTGGAACTCTCTAACTCAGCTCGGCACAAGCCATCAGTTCTCGGGTGCAGAGTCCACCACTTTCAGCTTCTGCGCTGTTGGATGAGTACACGCATACTGCTGTCTCTTGGCAATCGCTTCGCTGATTGATTGCTGACGGAATGACTGATGAGGAGTAGGAAGAGGAGCAGGAGCATCAGGACCAACAGATGATGGATAGGCAGACAGCTCCCTTCGGCTGAGGTGGTGGAGCCTGGACTGCCTGAAATTGGGTGCGTGCCACTGGGTGATGCAGCAGCTGCTGCGGCAGGCTAGATCACCGCATTGGAGCCACGGTTCTCCCAGGCCACTTTATGGTGATACTGCGTGTGTTGACACAGGGCCGTGGTGCCAATATTGGCACCCTGACCATGCTTCACCTTCTGCCCACAGATTCTACAAATGGCCATGTTCACCTCACCCGATGGCTTAACAAAACAGTGCCACACCGATGAGTAGGTGATTTTACACCCAACACTCCGCACTGACTGCTACCGCCGCTGCCTCCGTGAACCCCTGCACCACTACTTTTTGGCCTGGTAGGCTCCTGCAAAGCGGGTGGTCTACCCCGGGCATGTTTGGCTCCCGACCTCCCACTGCTGCCACCCTGCTGACTCCCGACCATGCTAGCTACTTGCTCACTCTGCCTCACGGACAAGCTGCCACCCTCTTCTCCTGATGATGATGGTCATATGAAGCCCCTAATTAACCCGGCTCCCATGTGAGATTGGATACATCATCATCATATACTGTCTGCACGTCACTGATGTCCTCCTCAACAGTATGTGGGTCAGGAGCCTGACCGCTTGCAACACCAGCTCCCACACCACTCTTCTCATCACTACTTGCCCGCCTACCGGAGGAAGCTGCGGATGTCTCCTCCACATCTTGGCTGGCCAGTAGCTGCTGACTGTCCTCTAGTAGCTTGTCCTCACTGTATAGTGAAGCTGAGCCCGCAGCATACAATACTTCTCTGGCTGAGGGAACAGAAAAGCACAAAGGCATGCTGAGGACAGGTGAGGGCACAGGGCCTGCTCCCGGGCCATGCCAACTAAGGATTGTGCCTGTCGAACTCTTTGCTGGGGGTGTCTGAACTCTTTGCTGGGGGTGTCTGATGTCATTTGCGACGAAGTCGAAGACCGAGTCAACCATTCAAGAATCGCTGGGTTGCTGGTCAAGACACGACCGCTAGATGACACCTGGAGCTCAGGCCCCTCGAAGTGACCCCTGCTGTCACGCCCCCTTACTCTGCTGAGACCTGTGCCTGCGCCAGAAACATTTAGGCCTCTGCCACTCCCCTGTGCAGGGCCTGTCACTTCGCTGTCTGACATACTGTTAGTTCAAATAAATAAATGAAAAGGAAATTAAAAGACACCAAAAAGGGCTGAAATTTTCTCACTTCACCACACGAAGGCTAATAAGCCCTTTCTTTTTTTCCACCAGTAATACATGCCAAAAAAAGGCTTTACTACATGTAACTGTGGCGCTATACGCTAAATAGAACTTTTTTTGCCACTAATACACACCAAAAAGGGCTGTAATTTTCTCACTTCACCACACAACGGCTAATGAGCCCTTTCTTTTTTTCCCCACTAATAGACGCCAAAAAAAGGCTTTACTACATGTAACTGCGGCGCTATATGCTAAATAATACTTTTTTTTGGCCACTAATACAGGCCAAAGGGCAGAAATTTTCTCACTTCACCACACAACTGCTAATAAGCCTTTCTTTTTTTTCACCACTAATACATGCCAAAAAAGGCTTTAGTACATGTAACTGCTGCGCACAATGGCTGATAAGACCCCAATAATTGGAATTACAGAGGTATGATCTATTGCAAACCTGAAATGAGCAGCTGTATCATGGCAATTTTTAGCCCCAGATTGTTCCTATTACCCAGTCTCTAAACACCCCTATTGAACCCTGTTCTGCTTCAATACTTTCCTCACTATCCTTTCCCTACACTTCTGTTGAACAATATATAAGTTTGAACGGCACTCTCTACCACTTTCCCTAGCGCCTGCCAATGTCACTCGCTACACTAAGCTCACTGGAGAATGGCAGAATCCAAGATGGCTGGGGCCATTTATAGGACTGTGACATAACAGGGCTGGCTGGATGCTGATTGGCTGCATGCATGGCATTGTGGGTGATCCCTCATTTCCAGAGTTCCTTGTCCTAACTTGTGCAGCAGCCATTTTAGGAAAAAAATGCAATTCGTTACCACGAAGCATCAGGAAATTCGGATTTGGTGCGAATCGAATAATTCCTGAAATTTGGATCAAATTCCACTTCATCAGCTTCGATTCGCTCATCTCTAATCATTAGTTACAACATGTATGCATAGGAGGCAACACACGATATATAATATATATGTGAAGCTTCATCTTTAACCTGTTCCCGACCACCTTCCAAATGTATACGTCGGCGGTCAAGACTTTAAAGATAGTGTCCACTCACGAGTGCAGCAGGAGCCAAAACTGACTGTTGCCAGCTGTTTTAATAACTTAAAGACCAGCCCTATTGTCATTTTTTATTTTTCCTACCCACTTACAATAGCCATATCTTTTTTTATTTTTCTGTTCACATAGCCATGCATTTTTTAATGCCACCATTTAATTTTCCATGTAAATAATAAAACAAATAACTGAAAACACAATTCTGCCATGATTTTGACATCATGGTGTCATATATATTTATTAATGATCTTGTAGAAGGGGTTTTTTTTGCCTTCCCCTGGATCAACTTAGTAACATAGTTTATAAGGCCAAAAAAAGACATCTGTCCATCCAGTTTGGCCTGTTATCCTGCAAGTTGATCCAGAAGAAGGCAAAAAACCCCTGTGAGGTAGAAGCCAATTTTCCCCACTTTAGGGGAAAAAATTCCTTCCCGACTCCAATCAGGCAATCAGAATAACTCCCAGGATCAACGACCCATCTCTAGTAACTATAACCTGTAATATTGTTACCCTCCAGAAATACATCCAAGCCCCTCTTGAACTCTTTTAGTGAACTTACCATCACCACCTCCTCAGGCAGAAAGTTCCATAGTCTCACTGCTGTTACCGTAAAGAATCCTCTTCTATGTTTGTGTACAAACCTTCTTTCCTCCAGGTGCAGTCCTGGGGATAAATAGATCATGGGAGAAATCTCTGTACTGACCCCTTATATATTCATACATAGTTATTAGATCTCCCCTCAGTCGTCTTTTTTCTAAAGTGAATAATCCTAATTTTGATAATCTTTCTGGGTACTGTAGTCCACCCATTCCAGTTATTACTTTAGTTGCCCTCCTCTGAACCCTCTCCAGCTCTGCTATGTCTGCCTTGTTTACAGGAGCCCAGAACTGTACACAGTACTCCATGTATGGTCTGACTAGTGATTTGTAAAGTGGCAGGACTATGTTCTCATCACGGGCATCTATGCCTCTTTTGATGCAACCCATTATCGTATTGGCCTTGGCAGCAGATGTCTGACACTGGTTTCTACAGCTTAGTTTGCTGTAGCAGTGTACTGTCCTCTTCTGTGTTAATTACTTTACACAGTTTAGTGTCATCTGCAAAAATTTATATTTTATTGTGCAAGCCTTCTACAAGATCATTAACAAATATATTGAAGAGAATAGGGCCCAATACTGACCCCTGTGGTACCCCACTAGTGACAGTGACCCAATCTGAGTATGTGCCGTTAATAACCACCCTCTGTTTTCTATCACCGAGCCAGTTACTTACCCACATACAGACATTTTCTCCCAGTCCAAGCATTCTCATTTTATATAATAACCTTTTATGTGGTACTGTGTCAAATGCTTTGGAGAAGTCCAGATATACGACATCCATTGATTTGCCGCGGTAACTTGCAGGATAACAGGCCAAACTGGATGGACAGATGTCTTTTTTCGGCCTTATAAACTATGTTACTATGTAACCATGTTACTGTGTCCTTATTCTGAAGCTCAATTTGATTACGGCCATACCAAACATGTATAGTTTTTATTTTGTCTAATTACTTATATTTGCATTGCCATTTTCTAACAGCCATAACTTTTTTATATTTTGGTCTACAGAGCTGTATGAGGGTTTATTTTTTGCGGAACAAACTAGTCTTTTTTGGCACCATTTTAGTGGTATATATGCGACTTCTTGATCGCTGTTATTCAATTTTCGGGGGGGGGACAAGATGACAAAAAAAATGGTGAATCCTGTGTTTTTCTTTTTTTTTTTACGTTTCGGCATTCACTGCACAGGAATTTTAAAAAATATTTTAATAGGTCAGGTATTTTTGGATGCGGCAATACCTAATATGTTTATTTTTTATTGTTGGGAAAGGGGGGTCATTTAAACTTTTAATATTTGGGTCTTTTTTTTACTTTCTATTTAATAACTCTTAACCCCCTTAGGAGGCTAGAAGATGGGATCTGTTGATCCCTTGTCCTATTCAGCGTAATAGAGATCTATTTTGCCCCTTTCACACGAGCGAGTTTTCCACCTGGGTGCAATGCGTGAACATATAGCACCCGCACTGAATCCTGACCCATTTATTTCAATGGGTCTGTGTACATGAGCGTTTTTTTTTACGCATCACTTCTGTGTTGCGTGAAAATCGCAGCATGTTCTATATTCAGCGTTTTTCACGCAGCCCTGGCCCCATAGAAGTGAATGGGGCTGCGTGAAAATTGCATTGTATCCGCAAGCAAGTTCGGATGCAATGCATTTTTCACTGATGGTTGCTAAGAGATGTTGTTTGTAAACCTTCAGTTTTTTATCACGCGCGTGAAAAACGCATCAAAACGCATTGCACCCTCATGGAAAAAACTGAACGCAATCGCAGACAAAACTCACTGAACTTGCTTGCAAAATGGTGCGAGTTTCCCTGAACGCATCCGGACCTAATCCGTTACGCTCGTGTGAAAGGAGCCTTAGGGTGAATAGGATTATGACACTCTCCCTGGTGAGCTGTGTCTTGTGCACAGTGCAGCAGGGAGTGTACCACGGCAGGCCTGGGAAGCTTCAGAGGCGTCCATGGTAACCGATTGGAGCCCCACTAGTTCATTGCAGGGGCTCCAATCGGAAGGCAGAGGGAGACGCATCCCTCTGTCTGAACTCACAGATGCAGAAATTAAGGGGTTAAGTGTGAGGGTTCGGCGCGATCACTGTTCCAAATCATTGTGGCAGGGTGTCTGCTGTGTTATATAGCTGGCATTCGCCACGTATGGAGCAGGCTCACTACAGCAGCCTGGTTCATACAATTGTGGGCACATAATGCTGCACATTAAACAGCTGGCCCCCGGGGCTAATGATACATAGGGAGTGGTGCATATGAGCTTCACTCACCAATCTCTGGTCCTCTTCTGCAGGTCCCGACAGCGTACACTGTCAAGATGTAGTGAAGCGCTGGCACCAGAAAACTTTCAGGTGCTTCAGTAATAGCCAGTTTGGTGGCTTTGGTGTCTGGTGAAGGAGAGGAGAGGTGACTATGTTTTTGTCGGGTCTGAGATCTGCAACTCTGCATTTAGGGGAAGGAGGGATTAAGTCGGGGTTATGGGCAACCAGGGGTCAGCATTAGTCTGGGGCATGAGCTGGACCTGATCTGGGTTTTTATGAATTTTGAGTCTGTGCTCGAGTTCGCATGAATTTTGGGGGCTGATCTGGTGTGTGTATGAATTTGGGGGTTGATCTGGGGTTTGACGCATGGTGGATTTCAGGACATCCCATGCATCCAAAATGAAGATCAACAGACGTTATAGAACACACCATCCGTTTACCACCATCTGATCTGTTTATAACGCAGCTACTATCCCATTACAAGCCCCAGCATACCTCATAGCCAGGTAGCATTATTTGATGCATGGCTTGCCTTTCAGAGCTCTATACCTCACAGGCAGTGGCGTACCGCCCATATAGGCAGACCACACCACTGCTATGGGGCCCGCGGCACAGGGGGGCCTGGAGCGCACGGGAGGCCCCGCCCCCTACTCTGCATCATAAAGATGTGTCCCGTACCTGCGCTCCGGGCCTCTCCTGGCCTCCTCACCGATGCAACTTTTACCCTAACGAGTCCTGAGAGCGTCCAGTGCACTCCCAGCTGGTGCCGCCTCCTCCCTCGTGCCAGCCATTTTTCTTCACTGCTGTAGGTGCAGGGCGCTGTGGATGACACTGTTAAAGGGGTATTCCAGTTACCATAAATATAACTTATCAAAGGAAAATACACAAATTGCAGCCGCACACCGCTACCAGATAAAGCACAAAATGCCACAGTGATAGAATATTCCAAAGCTCATGCTACGCTTGTTTAATAAATTAGAGACTCTTGGCAAATACATTTTGTACAAAATTATCTGAGCCCATTCACCACAGTCAAGGTGGTCTCTGCAGAATGGGAACCTAACACTTTGTCCTACCTGTTACGTGCCAGTCTTGGCTTCCATATAATCAGGGGGTGTTTTGTTACACATGCATGTAATGTCCACTAGCCTTTTACCATTTCTGGTGCTACAAAGGCCTCCCCTAGTTCAGGAGTGCAGACACTAACATGCATGCCGAATCACTCGGCTTTATAGATGCACTGATTAAAAACCAACCTGTGGGGCAAATGGGCTGGTCAGGAGTGCATGACCAAATGGAGGAGCCACACCTCCAGTACAAACTTACAAAGAAAAAAAGAGAAATTTCAGTCAGCACATCCCAGAGTGCAGGTGCTGGTTTCTATGGCTAAATACATGTCAAAGGAAAATACACAAATTGCAGCCGCACACCGCTACCAGATAAAGCACAAAACGCCACAGTGATAGAATATTCCAAAGCTCATGCTACGCTTGTTTAATAAATTAGAGACTCTTGGCAAATACATTTTGTACAAAATTATCTGAGCCCATTCACCACAGTCAAGGTGGTCTCTGCAGAATGGGAACCTAACACTTTGTCCTACCTGTTACGTGCCAGTCTTAGCTTCCGAGTGATTCGGCATGCATGTTAGTGTCTGCACTCCTGAACTAGGGGAGGCCTTTGTAGCACCAGAAATGGTAAAAGGCTAGTGGACATTACATGCATGTGGAACAAAACACCCCCTGATTATATGGAAGCCAAGACTGGCACGTAACAGGTAGGACAAAGTGTTAGGTTCCCATTCTGCAGAGACCACCTTGACTGTGGTGAATGGGCTCAGATAATTTTGTACAAAATGTATTTGCCAAGAGTCTCTAATTTATTAAACAAGCGTAGCATGAGCTTTGGAATATTCTATCACTGTGGCATTTTGTGCTTTATCTGGTAGCGGTGTGCGGCTGCAATTTGTGTATTTTCCTTTGACATGTATTTAGCCATAGCAACCAGCACCTGCACTCTGGGATGTGCTGACTGAAATTTCTCTTCTTTTCTTCTCTTTTTCTCTTTTTTTTCTCTTTCTTTCTCTTTTTTTTTCTTTATAAATATAACTTATGTTTTAGACTAACTCATCATCAATCATTACCGAATATAATGTAAATTTCACATATTTACCATTCAGTAGTAATAAAAAATTTTTTTCTCCCACTGCTTACCATGACATCGACCTGTAATTCAAGCCACCCTCAAAAGAAGGACTTAAAAGCCCACCCCCAGGTCCCACTAAACCACTCCTGACTCGGTCAGGCCACGCCCCCTTCCACACCGCAGCCCACAGGGATTGAAAAAATGAAGGTAAAAATTAACTTCTGTCAGCTACAGGGGTGGGAGGGAGGTTGACTTTCTCCCTGCAGCTCATGCTCAGACTGCACAATGCTGCTGTCTGAGAGTGAGCTGTTCAAAAAGACATCCCTGCGTCCATCCAGGCCTTGCACTGGACGGAGGACAGGGAGTCTGAAAGCCGGACTGTCTGGCCTAAAACCGGACCTCTGGCCACCCTAGGGGCAGGCTTCTGTTACGGTGGCCAGACGTCCGGTTTTAGGCCGGACAGTCCAGCTTTCTGGCTCACTGTCCTCCGTCCGGCGCAGTGCCTGGACGGACGCAGGGATGTCCACCCTTTCAGTAGCTCACGTTCAGACAGCAGCGTTGTGCTGTCTGAGCATGAGCCGCAGCAACTGACTGACACTTTTTTCACCTCCAGTCAGTCACTAGAGCCCACAGACATGGCTCCCTGCGGCTGACTGAGGGGGAGAGAAGCATTGGGCTGTCCCTAGCTCACCTTCAGGTCAGGAACTTCTTCTTCTCCTCCGTGTCTTCACAGAGCTGGGGTGTGTAGCTTTATGGTGACTGGGGGCCTAGCTTCACGTTTGGGGGCATGGCCGGTGAGGTCCGGCTTTCTGGGGTGAATCCAGGGGCCACTCTAGCTGCTGTGGAGGTCACTGTTAAGGGAGGAGGGCTTAAAAGGGTTTTTTGTGACTTAGACATAACAACCTCTCCTCGGAAGAGATTATTAATATCAGATTGGTAGGGGTCAGACACCCGACACCCCCTTCCATCAGGTGATTCGGGCAGCCACCAGCGACAGAATCCATACAATGAACGGGGATGAAAGCAGAAGGCCCCATCCACTGGGCATTCAAGTGAATGGGAGCTGAGCTGCTGTACACCGGCTCCAGAAACTATACAGTGTATGGAGTCTTCCATCTACAGTATAATTTCAAAAATAGCTGATTATGGGGGCTTCCATCTACTGTATCATTTCCAAAATAGCTGAATGAGGATAGGTCATCAATATCTAAATCTCAGAAAACCCTTTCAATTTTGCTTATTATGGAACAAAAGCAACATGTTCACCAAAGCAGAAATTTAACGCTGAAGGCAATAAGTTAAGGGGGTATTCCCATCTTGCTAATTCATCCTCACCTCCAGCCGGCTCTGCTGTTCACTTCCTGGTTTCCTGCTTCTAAGGCTGGGTGGGCTTAGGCAGTTTGAGTGAAGGGCTGCCGCGCCTCCTTATGACATCACACTGAAAACACAGTCCTTGCATGCTCGTTCATGTGGATAGTATTCATATACTCCCCTCCTATAATTCATATACTCCCCTCCTATTATAATAAATACATTCGTTGGTAGCATGATTTATATATTCCCTTAGATTATTATACTAAATATAATTGTTGGTAATGTGATACATTTACTGCCTTTTTATTATCATAAATAAATTCACTAGTGGTTCAGTGGATAGCCCTTTGATTACTATCATAAATAAGTTCATTGGTGGTTCAGTGGATATACTTACCTAGGTTGCCGGGTCCCCCGTAGATAGCTGGGTGCGTCACCGCTCTCCACTCACCCCGGCTCTGGGGATCGCCGCATCTGATACAGAGCGGCTCTGTATCAGAAGCGGCAGGGAAGAGTGGAGATACGCACATGCGCGTCTCCGTGCGCGTTCCTGTATGAAGCAGCGGCCATCTGGGTGAAAGAAGAGCGCGTTTTGCGCAAACGCGGCCCACAGGTTCGGTCGTGTAAAGGTGGCCGTAACTAATGGAGACCAACATCAAACAATGGGGTAGGAGGGGGTTGAATATCTGTCAAGGGGGGAAAAATAAATAATAACATGTATTTAGAAAAATAATCTATATGACCATTGTGCCATTTTAAAATTTGATGTTGGAGATGGGAATACCCCTTTAAATCTCAAGTTAGTCTATTTGTAAGGCAACCCTACATAGTTTTTGATGGTCTATTTTCCAAAGCTATGCAAATATTGAATTTACTCTTCAGCCCTCTCACTTCTAGATGCTCTCCAAGGAAATTCTTCAGAATCCACTGAAGTGTGAGGAGCACACTTTATGGGTTCTTTTGATGTAGAGGCAGGTGAAGGCATGTGGATTATTTTGCATCACACAAAACCTTTACCCTACAATATTTTACTTGTAAGTACTCCACAGCAGGACGCCGTACTTTGGCAAATATTGCACAACATATTAATAAGTCTCTTAAAGGTACAATGTGCTCATTGATTGCACTCAATAGTGAAAAAAATGTCAGTAAAACAATTGGCAAAATGGTCCATTTTAACAGCCGTTTTATATGGATGCCTTTCTGAAAAAATGGCCTGTAAAAATGTCCCTTTAAAATGTATGGGGGCTATCAGTCCATGAAAACGGACAAAATAGAACATGGTTGTTTTGATGTTCTGAGCAGGCAGACAGGATCTCTCCACAGGACAAAAACTCATCCAATCTACCATATAGTAGGTTCTCCTCCTAACCTTTTTAACATTCAGGATGCTGTTTATCTCAAACTCATTGTCAGGGCCGATTGTAGTTGGCAAAGCCCAAGAACTGTTGTGTAGCTCTCAGAACTATAGGGCAAGGCCAGCCCAGGACTGTAGACAATGTCACTGAATCCATCTGTATACCATGGTCTGAATTTAGGGGTGGAATATAAAAAGGGCAATATGGGCTACCACCTGGGGCTTGTGGCTCTAGTGTGGGCCAGGAAAATTGTCACTTGTTATAAGTCCCCCTGTTACGTTGTCAGTGTGCATAAAGGAAATGTGTCACCAAAAATGTTATTTGCCAGTTAAAACCAGATAGCAACACATCTCCTTTTTCTCCAATATGTTTATATTTATTTTCTGATCGTAGATTTCCTTATTATATTTCCTGAACATGATTATGGGGTCACCATCTTGCCTGAGCTGTTCTTAACAGCATTTACAAAGCATAAAAAAATTGCTTTATGGTAGCCCCATGGGCCGTAGGCACAATGGACAGGAGATGACCTTATTGACTTACATGGGAGAGTTTTCTAGGCATGCTCTGTGACCTCTTCCTGGGCTACATCATCGCTGATTGTGGCATTGAGAGATGGATACCAAGAAGTTGTTTGCTGTCTTGAATTAGCCCTATCCTACAGTCTAGTTGTTCTTGGGCTTCTTCAACTATTAAAGACAATTTATTCCTCACTTTTCCACTCTTACCGTGCGTATTTTGGCTCTTACCCAAAATGTGTGAATGCAAAGGCGTGGTCTCCAGAGGCTGAGTCATTCTTCCAGTTTCTCAAGTGGGCCTTCTCTATTAGACTTACAGTAATTTTGCACAAATTGGTACCCTGCTTCACCTCCCTTTAAAGAGGTTGTTCATCTTCTGGGGGTCTTTTGGCAGACATTCTCTCCTCGTGATCAAGTGATGTAATGCAAGTTGAGCAGGTCACTGCTGCAACAAGTCATTAGCTACGGAAACGTCAAACCAGATGTCGACAGTGGAGTACTGGAGTGCTTCAGTGACAGCGGTGGAGGGAAGGAGCTACATGCTTCCCTCCACAGGTCCAGCCACGAGGTAGAGGGTCTGCTAAAAGATACCCAGAAGATGAAAACAACTTTTAAATATGTACACCAGACAATCAACACAAAAAGTAAAATAAAAGTGGAACACAGAAACACTTGGGGGGAGTTATCAAAAACTGGTGTAAAGAAAAACTGGCTTAGTTGTCTTTAGCAACCAATCAGATCCCACCATTAATTTTCCAAAAGAGCTCTGAAAAATGAATGTTGGGATCTGATTGGCTGCTATGGGCAACTAAACCAGTTTTTCTTTACACTAGTTTTGATATATCGTCCCATTAATCTCAGGGTCAGAGACAGATGTACACTAACCTTTTGAAGGACAAGTATATGCTACAATTAGATAAACACCAATATAACCAACCCTACCACCATTCAGTGAACATGTAGCGGTTTACACAGGAGGTCTGGAAAGTTTTATCACTGCAGGAAAACCACGGAAGCATATACTACGTGTGCTGTCCGTGGAAAACCTATTCATTTTAATGTGTGTATTTACACATCCGTGTTTTAGAATACTCCATGTGTCTTCACGGATCCATCACGCTTATTATAGTCTATGGAAACCATAAACGCAACAGGGATGCCATCTGTGTTTCATCCATGTTTCACGGATTATCAGAAAGAGATGCTTTAAAACAGAATATAGATTTTCATGCAGATTTCTCTGCTTTTTCACTCAATCTGCATGTGTAACTTACAAGAACAAGATTTTGTTGTGGATTTGCTACAGTTTTACTGCAGATGCATATGTCTAAATCTGCATGGCAGGTACATTTCCTTGTAAAAAGGGAAGTGTACATGAGATTTGTCTAATCCACATGACAATCTGAGCGGAAAAAAACTTGTGTAATGTGTGCACGATAGAGTTGAGCGAACGTGCTCGTAACGAGCACTGTACTACTCGGATCCCCTGCGCTTGCATGGGCGCAGGCATCCGGATCCGTCCTCCTCACCCGACAGATTCGGATGCCTGCACACATGCGAGCGCAGGGCATCCGAGCAGTACAGTGCTAGTTACGAGCACGTTCGCTCAACTCTAGTGCACAACACAATGTCGTATTTCAGTTTCAGGACCTTATTGGATCAGGACAAGTGACCCAAAACCTCTTCGGAGTAAGTGACCGTGGGGATTGGAC
The DNA here is from genome assembly GCA_900303285.1 of Rhinella marina. Classification (NCBI taxonomy): domain Eukaryota; kingdom Metazoa; phylum Chordata; class Amphibia; order Anura; family Bufonidae; genus Rhinella; species Rhinella marina. Next base: position 30,591 of record ONZH01031265.1, read on the forward strand.
CATGTACAACACCGCAAAGGTAGTTAGGCTACACTGCAATTGCAAACAAATGACATTCAGTTGGGGCTTCTGAAATCATTTCAGCCCAGCCCATAATGTCAACCCAGGACTGTTTATCTCAGCCCTATCCATGACCCATATCAGCCCAGCCCATTCATCAGCAACGATTCCCTGGCTCAGACTCTGGGCACTGCAGTCATTTTACTAGCTCAGTACAGTCTCTCACTGACTGACTCACCTAGTTACCAGGAAAGGGGAGGAGGGGGCAGGGGCCGACACTGAGCAGAAGTGGACTACAGTGATGGAAAGTCTGCTGGTCTAAACAGGAACAGGAGGCACAGGCAAAACTCCAAGAACAAGCAGTTAGGGAACAGTGCAAAGCCATTCTGCCTGTATGTAACATCTTGATGCAGTGTCAGGACTGTGAGGAGAAGCTACGAGGCTAAAGTTGGTTTCTTATTTGGCCAGTTTCTTATTCGAGGCTGAAGTTGGTTTCTTGTTTGTCAGTTTCTTATTCACATCATTATTAATTTTTAATTTTATTTAAGAATTTTTAGGACACCTTATCAACAGTGCAATAAAAAGTTGCAGTGAGCCGAGCTTAATGTAAATCAGTTAAAAGCAGCATGAAAATCCAAAAGATGGCCATAAAATGGGCATCGAAGTAGGCACAAAGAAAATGTGATTTAAAGAGTTAAATGAATTCGGGCCAGAAATCTCACACTGACAATATACAAAGGGTGGTGCCCCGCATCAGACATACTGGAGATCAGCCTGGCCTGAACAGATTTTGGGCATGAAAACTGGCATCAAAGTGGGCAGACAGGCACTTTTCACTGATTTGAATAAGTAACTGATGTTTTTAAGGGGTTAAATGAATTCGGGCCAGAGATCTTGCACTGCCAACATACAGAGGGTGATGCCCCACATCAGATACAGTTCAGTTCAGCTTGGCCCGAACAGCTTTTGGGCATGAAAACTGGCATCAAAGTCGGTAGACAGGCACTTTTCACTGAGTTGAATAAGTAACTGATGTTTTTAAGGGGTTAAATGAATTCAGGCCAGAGATCTCGCACTGCCAACATACAGAGGGTGATGCCCCACATCAGATACAGTTCAGTTCAGCCTGGCCCGAACAGGTTCTTGGCATGAAAACTGGCATCAAAGTGGGTAGACAGGCACTTTTCACTGATTTGAATAAGTAACTGATGTTTTAAGGGGTTAAATTAATTTGGCCAGTGTTCTTGCACTGCCAACATCCATAGGGTGATGCCCCTCATGAGATACAGTGGAGTTCAGCCTAGCCCCAACAGGTTCTGGGCATGAAAACTGGCATCAAAGTGGCCAAACAGGCAATTTTCACTGAGTTGAATAAGTAACTCATGTTTTAAGGGCTTAAATGAATTTGGACCAGAGATCTCTCTCTGCCAACATACAGAGGGTGATGCCCCACATCAGACAGACTGGAGCTCAGCCTGGCCCGAACAGGTTCTGTGCATGAAAACTGGCTTAAAAGTGGGCAGACGGGCACTTTTCACTGATTTGAATAATTAACTGATGTTTTTAAGGGGTTAAATGAATTTGGGCCAGAGATCTCGCACTGCAAACATAAGAGGGTGATGCTCCGCATCAGATACAGTGGAGATCAGCCTGGCCCAAACTGATTCTGGGCATGAAAACTGGCATCAAAATGGGCAGACAGGCACTTTTCACTGATCTGAATAAGTAACTCATGTTTTTAAGGGGTTAAATGAATTTGGGCCAGAGATCTCACTCTGCCAACATACAGAGGGTGATGCCCCACATCAGCTAGACTGGAGTTCAGCCTGGCTCGAACAGGTTCTGGGCATGAAAACTGGCATCAAATGGGCAGACAGGCATTTTTACTAGACATAGTAGAGGCACCAAGTGTCACGCTCTGGTGTGGGGGGAAAAGCCACACCGAGCGTATGAGGGATGGGGACAGACAAAACCAGGGAACCGGTCACCTCCTGCAGAGGACCCTGAGACTAGGCCCTAGGCTGACTACCAGTATGAACAATCCTGGGTGGTAGGAATGTTCATACACAGGAACCTAATCTAAATACACCCTAGAAACCCCTGCAGGCTAGTGACACCAGAGAGTACACCCGTTCCTCCAAGCGTAAGGAGGAACAGGAGACTCCAAAAGGAAAACAACAAATGAAGAAAGAAAACTAACTTAGGCCGAACTCAGCAACAGGATCTCAGCCGAGATCCACACCACTCTCAACCCAGTAAGTAGAAGATATAAACCGCAAGGGATACTGGGAGAGGAAGGGGTAAATAGGGGAAAGCTGATTGCCAAGCGGCAACAGCTGAGGGGAAGAGGTGTGGTGAAGAGCACACAAACAAAGGGAAAGCCTGTCAAGTATGTCACTTCGAAAGCCGTGTAGAACGTCTGATTCCAGACGCAGACCTACTCGTGACATTACCCCCCCTTTTACGGGTGACCTCCGGACACCCAGGACCAACTTTCTCAGGATGACACCTGTGAAAGGCTTTCACCAAACGACTGGCATTCACGTCAGATGCCGGTACCCATGACCTCTCCTCAGGACCATAACCCTTCCAATGAACAAGATATTGAAGGGTCCCCCGAAGAACTCGAGAATCAATTATCTTGACAATCTGAAATTCCAAATTACCATCCACCAAGACAGGCACAGGTGGCAAGGGAGATGGCTCCAGAGGTTCAACATACCTCTTCAACAAAGATCTGGATTTTCAGGGCCTGAGGAAGTTCAAGACAAAATGCTACAGGATTAATAATGGCCGTGATCTTATATGGGCCAATAAATCTTGGACCCAACTTCCAAGAAGGAACTTTCAACTTAATGTTCCTAGTAGACAGCCACACAGAATCACCCACATTTAGGTCCGGACCATCCATGCGTCTCCTGTCAGCCACACGTTTGTACTTGTTACCCATATTTATCAAGTTATTTTGAATTTTTCGCCATATGGAAGACAAAGATGACGAAAAACGTTCTTCCTCAGGAATACCAGAAGTATCAGAACCAGAAAATGTGCCAAACTGCGGGTGAAAGCCATATGCACCAAAAAATGGTGACTTACCAGTGGAGTCCTGTCTGCGATTATTTAGGCAAACTCAGCCAGAGACAAAAACGAGGACCACTCCTCCTGGTTCTCAGAGACAAAACATCTCAAGTAAGTCTCTAGATTCTGATTGGTACGCTCAGTCTGTCCATTCGTCTGGGGATGAAAGGCAGAGGAAAAAGACAGTTGCACCCCGAGCCGAGTACAGAACGCCCTCCAGAATCTGGACACAAACTGAGTCCCACGATCAGAGACCACGTCAGTGGGAATGCCATGAAGTTTCACAATGTTGTCAACAAACACTTGTGCAAGAGTCTTAGCATTGGGGAGACCGGGTAATGCAATAAAGTGCGCCATTTTACTAAAACGATCTACAACCACCAGAATAACTGTCTTACCAGACGACTCAGGCAGATCAGTAATGAAGTGCATGGATAGGTGGGTCCATGGTCTGGACGGGATGGGTAATGGAAGTAGGGGTCCAGAGGGACGGGTATGTGTCACCTTAGAGCGTGCGCAGACACTACAGGCTGACACATATTCCTCAACACACTTACGCAGCCCAGGCCACCAGAATCTACGAGAGATGAGGTCAACCGTGGATTTACTCCCAGGGTGTCCCGCAAGCACCGAAGAATGATGCTCCTCAAACACCTTATGACGCAAATCCGAAGGAACAAACAACTTCCCGGGAGGGCAAGACTCTGGCGCATCTCCCTGGGCCTCAAACACTTTAGCCTCAAGATCAGGGTAAAGAGCGGATATCACCACTCCTTCAGACAATATAGGGCTCGGATCTTCAAAATCACCACCCCCGGGAAAACTACGTGACAAGGCATCTGCCTTCACATTCTTAACCCCAGGACGGTATGTGACAATGAAATTGAATCTGGTAAAGAACAAAGACCATCTGGCCTGCCTCGGATTAAGTCGTCTAGCAGACTCCAGGTAAGCCAGATTTTTGTGATCCGTGAATACCGTGATTGGATGAATCGCCCCTTCCAACCAATGACGCCATTCCTCAAAAGCCAACTTAATGGCCATTAACTCTCTGTTACCCACATCATAATTTCTCTCCGCCGCAGAGAGTTTTTTAGAAAAAAAAGCACATGGGCGCCATTTATCAGGTGACGGGCCCTGTGATAACACAGCTCCTACCCCCACATCGGATGCGTCAACCTCCACAATGAAAGGTTGTGACACATCTGGCTGCACCAATATAGGGGCAGAAGAAAAGCACTCCTTTACAGCGGAGAAGGCTTGCAACGCTGCATCAGACCACACAGAGACATCCGTCCCTTTCTTAGTCATGTCAGTTAAGGGTTTAACTATAGTCGAATAGTTCTTAATACATTTTCGGTAATAGTTGGTGAACCCCAAAAATCGCATAAGAGCCTTCAGATTTTCAGGTCGGTCCCAGTTCAGAACCGCACCGACTTTCTCTGGATCCATACGAAAACCTGAAGATGAAAGCAGGTATCCTAAGAATTGCACCTCATGTACAGCAAAAGCACATTTCTCTAATTTTGCATACAACTTGTTATCTCTTAAGATTTGCAACACCTGCCTCACATGATCCTGATGTGTCCCAATATCTGGAGAATAGATTAGTATGTCGTCCAAATACACGACTACAAACCTCCCCACAAGATGATGAAAAATGTCATTAACAAAATGCTGGAAGACAGCAGGAGCATTGGTCAACCCAAAAGGCATGACCAGGTTCTCAAAGTGGCCCTCAGGAGTGTTAAAGGCCGTCTTCCATTCATCCCCTTCTTTGATCCTGACCAGATTATATGCCCCCCTTAAGTCCAACTTGGAGAACACCTTGGCATCCACAATCTGGTTGAACAAGTCAGGAATCAAAGGAAGGGGGTAAGGATCACGGACAGTAATCCTATTGAGTTCACGGAAATCCAGACATGGCCTAAGGGTTCCGTCCTTTTTTTTAACAAAAAAGAACCCTGCTGCCACAGGAGATTTGGAAGGCCTAATATGTCCTTTGGCCAAACTCTCAGCAATATATTCCTTCATGGCCGTTCTCTCAGGTCCAGAAAGGTTATACAGTCTAGATTTGGGCAATTTTGCTCCAGGGATAAGATTGATAGGACAATCGTATTCCCGGTGAGGGGGTAAATCCTGACATCCACCTTCAGAAAATACATCAGAAAAATCCGATATAAAAGAAGGAAGAGTCCTAGTGGTTAAAGCAGAAAAAGATGTATTAAGGCAATTGTCAACACAATAATCGCCCCAATCCACAATTTGTCTAGTATGCAAGTCAATGGACGGATTATGTTTGCTTAACCACGGTAACCCCAACACCACAGGAGCAGGAAGACCTTCCAACACAAAACATGAAATAAGCTCCTGATGAAATTCACCCACTCTTAATTTGATATCATGCACCATCTGAGACAAACACTTCTGAGAGAGAGGTGCAGAATCAATGGCGAACACAGAAATCCTCTTATCCAAAGAACTTGGCGACAATCCATGCATACGGACAAACTGAGCATCAATCAAGTTCACCCCTGCCCCGCTGTCAATAAACACCTCAATTTTCACAACTTTTGACTCTAGCGCCACCTCGGCAGTCAGGAGAAAACGGGTACTACAGGATGAAGACAAATGCACATCTTCAGTCTCCCTACCCACCCCCCCAAGAGTGAGATGAGAATTCAACGCCCCCTTTTCCTTTCTCTCTTTTAGAGACAGGAAGCATGGACATACATTGATAAAATGTTCTTTCTGACCACAGAAGAAACACACTCCCTTTTTATTACCAAGATGTTTATGGGTGGATACAGGAGTGGCTCCCCCTAATTGCATAGGTTCATCCCCAGACATCAACCTAGGGGAATATTCACCCAAAGTGTCATAGGAAGCCGGTACACTATGAGATAGTACGTCCTGAGAGCGGGGGCCCCTAGATCGCTCTCTCAGGCGCCTATCCATGCACACAGCAAGAGACATAGCGGCCTCCAAAGACACAGGAGTTTCCTGAAAGGCCAAAGCGTCCTTCAGCCTTTCAGACAAACCTTGACAGAATTGGCTACGTAAAGCCGGATCGTTCCATTCAGTATTGGTCGCCCACCTCCGAAACTCAGAGCAATAAGTCTCAACGGCCGCTCACCCTGACAAAGGTCACGTATCTGGGTCTCCGCCAGGGAGATACGATCCGGGTCATCATAGATAATCCCTAGGGTCTTGAAAAATTCATCTACCGACTGGAGAGACTGCGATCCGGCCGGCAGAGAAAAGGCCATGACTGCGCATCCCCTTTAAGCAGCGAGATGACCACACCAACCTTCTGTTCCTCATTACCAGAAGAATGTGGACGCAGTCTGAAATACAATTTGCACGCCTCCCTAAATAGAACAAAATTATCACATTCCCCAGAAAATCTATCCGGGAGGGGGACCTTAGGCTCCAAACAGGCCTGACACTCAGCACCCCCAGAACCACCAGCCTGTGGTCTCTGAATCTGGTTGCGGATGTCAGCCACCTCCAAGCTGAGTCCCTGCAGCCGTTCAGCCAGTGTAGCAATAGCATCCATGTCAGCACAAAAATGACATAAATTTTTGTTAGTGGGCGGTTTATAATGTCACGCTCTGGTATGGGGGGAAAAGCCACATCGAGCGTATGAGGGATGGGGACAGACAAAACCAGGGAACCGGTCACCTCCTGCAGAGGACCCTGAGACTAGGCCCTAGGCTGACTACCAGTATGAACAATCCTGGGTGGTAGGAATGTTCATACACAGGAACCTAATCTAAATACACCCTAGAAACCCCTGCAGGCTAGTGACACCAGAGAGTACACCCGTTCCTCCAAGCGTAAGGAGGAACAGGAGACTCCAAAAGGAAAACAACAAATGAAGAAAGAAAACTAACTTAGGCCGAACTCAGCAACAGGATCTCAGCCGAGATCCACACCACTCTCAACCCAGTAAGTAGAAGATATAAACCGCAAGGGATACTGGGAGAGGAAGGGGTAAATAGGGGAAAGCTGATTGCCAAGCGGCAACAGCTGAGGGGAAGAGGTGTGGTGAAGAGCACACAAACAAAGGGAAAGCCTGTCAAATATGTCACTTCGAAGCCGTGCAGAACGTCTGATTCCAGACGCAGACCTACTCGTGACACCAAGTCTCTGACATAATGTCAATTTAGAGACCGTAAATCTTTCACAAGGCTTATCTGCTGTAAGATAATGAAGGACTCCTTCTCAAGGTCTTTAATAGTCTGTTGTTTTTCACATTTCCTTTCATTCCCCCATGTCTCTGCTCGTATTGTGTGTGTGTATATATATATATATATATATATATATATATATATATATATATATATAATTTCTTCATCCATTCTTATAGTTCGGCCAATGAAGGGACTGATGTTGTCCTGAAAGCTCGCATGTAACATCATTACTTCTATTTTTGTTAGGCTACTTTCACACTTGAGTTTTTGTGGATCCGGCAGGGATAATCAAAAACGCTTCCGTTACTGATAATACGACCACCTGCATCCGTAATGAACGGATCCAGTTGTATTATCTTTAACATAGCCTAGACGGATCCATCATAAACTCCACTGAAAGTCAACGGAGGAAGTATCAGTTTTCTATTGTGTCAGAGAAAACGTAACCATCCCATTGACTTGCATTGTCGGCCATGACGGAGCCGTTTTGCTCCACATCCCAGGACGGAACTGTACAAGAACGGAACAGAATGCATTTTGGAGCAGTTCCGTTCTATCAGTTCTGTTTTGCCCCATTGACAATGAATGTTTTTTTTTTTTTTCCCGGTATTGAGACCCTATGATGGATCTCAATACTGCAAAATAGAAATGCTAGTGTGAAAGTATCTCCATCAGTTTCCTAAAAGGGTGCATTATGGGGATGTTGTGTGGGATGCCACATTTATAATAATTTCTTTCATTAAAAAAGTGTAAAACCTGTATTTAAAAAAATCACAATTGTCATTTTGTTGATTTCAAAATTCGCACTTCAGGTCAATGTCTGCTCCTAAAACAAAAAAGGAAAATATTCATGAGATTTGTATAATCATATACACTTTAATGGTACTGTATTAGGCCGCATCAGTTCCTTATTCAAATCAGTGAAAAGTGCCTGTCTGCCCACTTTGATGCCAGTTTTCATGCCCAGAACCTGTTCGGGCCAGGCTGACTGAACTGTATCTGATGCGGGGAATCACCTTCTGTATGTTCTCAGTGTGAGATCTCTGGCCCAAATTCATTTAACCCCTTAAAAACATCAGTTACTTATTCAACTCAGTGAAAAGTGCCTGTCTGCCCACTTTGATGCCAGTTTTCATGCCCAGAACCTGTTCGGGCAAGGCTGAACTCCAGTCTATCTGATGTGGGGCATCACCCATTGTATGGTTGGCAGTGCGAGATCACTGGCCCAAATTTATTTAACCTCTTAAAAACATCAGTTACTTATTCAAATCAGTGAAAAGTGCCTGTCTGCCCACTTTGATGCCAGTTTTCATGCCCAGAACCTGTTTGGGCCAGGCTGAACTCCAGTCTATCTGATGTGGGGCATCACCCTCTGTATGTTGGCAGTGCGAGATCTCTGGCCCGAATTCATTTAACCCCTTAAAAACATCAGTTACTTATTCAACTCATTGAAAAGTGCCTGTCTGCCCACTTTGATGCCAGTTTTTATGCCCAGAATCTGTTTGGGCCAGGCTGAACTACAGTCTTTCTGATGCGGGGCACCACCCTTTCTATGTTGTCAGTGCGAGATTTCTGGCCCGAATTCATTTAACTCTTTAAATCACACTTTCTTTGTGCCTACTTCGATGCCCATTGAGAATTCAACGCCCCCTTTTCCTTTCTCTCTTTTAGAGACAGGAAGCATGGACATACATTGATAAAATGTTCTTTCTGACCACAGAAGAAACACACTCCCTTTTTATTACCAAGATGTTTACGGTGGGATACAGGAGTGGCTCCCCCTAATTGGCATAGGTTCATCCCCAGACATCAACCTAGGGGAATATTCACCCAAAGTGTCATAGGAAGCCGGTACACTATGAGATAGTACGTCCTGAGAGCGGGGGCCCCTAGATCGCTCTCTCAGGCGCCTATCCATGCACACAGCAAGAGACATAGCGGCCCTCCAAAGACACAGGAGTTTCCTGAAAGGCCAAAGCGGTCCTTCAGCCTTTCAGACAAACCTTGACAGAATTGGCTACGTAAAGCCGGATCGTTCCATTCAGTATTGGTCGCCACCTCCGAAACTCAGAGCAATAAGTCTCAACCGGCCGCTCACCCTGACAAAGGTCACGTATCTGGGTCTCCGCCAGGGAGATACGATCCGGGTCATCATAGATAATCCCTAGGGTCTTGAAAAATTCATCTACCGACCGGAGAGACTGCCGATCCGGCCGGCAGAGAAAGGCCCATGACTGCGGCATCCCCTTTAAGCAGCCGAGATGACCACACCAACCTTCTGTTCCCTCATTACCAGAAGAATGTGGACGCAGTCTGAAATACAATTTGCACGCCTCCCTAAATAGAAACAAAATTATCACATTCCCCAGAAAATCTATCCGGGAGGG